>CATKRY010000279.1:0-23890 GCA_949775005.1 Orthosia gothica | reverse complement strand
TGCTCTATGGCGTTGACTGATTTTATTCCAATAGAATGCTAGGTTGCTATGGAGTAAGGTACAAGAGAAAAGGCTTGGTAAAGTCAGACAGGCTCGATGTGGAAATCATAATGTAGAGACTGGCATATGTACAGCAGAGGACTGCGATATGTTGCGTTACAGTAGCACACGCGCTCTCCACGTGATTATTAAACCCCGCCGGAAAAAGAGGGGTGTTATAAGTTTCACGTGTGTTGCTGTGTATCTGTGTATGTGTGTATCTGTGTGTCTGTCTGTGGCATCATAGTGCCTAAACGGATGAACCGATTTCGATTTAGTTTTTTTTGTTTGAAAGGTAATTTTGTCGAGTGTTCTTAGCTATGTTTGAATAAAATCGGTTCAGCGGTTCAAAAGTTAGGGGCATTTTACTGTTTGAATCGGGGTGTTTTTAACCCCCGCCGGAAAAAGAGGGGTGTTATAAGTTTAATTAACCCCCGCCAGAAAAAGAGGGGTGTTATAAGTATCACGTGTGTTGCTGTGTATCTGTGTGTCTGTGTATCTGTGTATCTGTCTGTGGCATCATAGCGCCTAAACAAATGAACCGATTTTGAATTAGTTTTTTTTTTTGAAAGGTAATTTTTAACCGACTTACAAAAAAGGAGGAGGTTCTATGTTCGACTTCTTGTATGTTTTTTTTTTTTTTTTATGTATGTTCACCGATATCTCCGTCAATTGTGGACCGATTTTGAAAATTCTTTTTTTGTTTGAAAGGGTATGTTTCGAAATTGGTCCCATTTTAATTTGGTGAAGGTCTGATGAAGAACTTCGGAGATACACAACAGAACTCTTCAATAAATAACGGCAAAACTCTCGGGATTGCTGCAATCGCATGTCTGTTTGTTGTTTATACCATTTCATAACATAACATCACGCCAGTACGCTCTAAAGGGGTACGCAGATCTCTCATTTCACCGGTTATGTTCAAGTTTCATGTTATTCGGTTAATCTATTCTGGAGTTATAGGGACCTTAATAAACAACTTGCTATTAGGTAGGAAAACTAAAAAGGGAAAAATAAAAAACTTTTTTGCAAAAAAATACTACCGACTTCCAAATGAAAAACTACAAAGTGAAAAATAACTTAACTTTTGGCAGTCGGTGTCCATATCGCAAAAAAATGGTTCCTACGAAAGACACCGACTTCCAAAAGTTAAGTTATTTTTCACTTTGTAGTTTTTCATTTGGAAGTCGGTAGTATTTTTTTGCAAAAAAGTTTTTTATGTCGAGAGTGTTCTTAGCTATTTTTGAATTAAATCGGTTTAGCCGTTCAAAAGTTATGGGTGTTTAACTGTTTGAATCGGGGTGTTTTCGCAAGATAAATGTGTCGGGGGTTTTTAAAATTTTGAAATTTTAAGACCAATTGGTCAAATTTGAATTGGTCTACGGAGCACCGACGAAATTTTACTTGGATAACTGTTAGTGTAAAAGGTACCGCTTGACAAGAAGGCATTTCTCGGTCTGTTTTTTTTCTAGACAAACTAAGTTAGAGTTCAAAACCTTTTACGACTATTAGTACTGCAGCAACAAAACTCGTTAAACAACCTCTAAAACAGCCAGATACTAGACTAGGTACTGCTGACGGCACATGTGTAATGAAAACCGCATACATCGTGTCGCACGACTCGCACGAACATTGCGTGCTCATAAAAAGTCGCATCGTCAGCGTTACTACAAGCGACCTTCAGTCAGGAAAAATGGTAGATGTGGCAGAAATTATGAAGTGTCGGCTACGATGCCAAATTGATCGATCAGAGGCTGTAGCCAAGTGAGTAGTGTATTATTGGGCATTCTATGCCACTGTCGGCAAGTAGCTCGGCCAGTGCGCCTCGCTACGCGACAGTGGCATAGAATACCCAATAATAAACGATCGACTCGACTGTGTAGTATATTAGTGTACTCACCTGAAGATCTTGTAAGAAATACCACTGGCTACCAGTAGCTGGGCGAGTACGCATTACTACATAAAGTAACGCTGAATAATGTAAGTACGATCGCTTCTCAAACGATCACTCTATCGTGAAAAACATGACTGTGTAGTATATTAGTGTACTCACCTGAAGATCTTGTAAGAAATACCACTGGCTGCCAGTAGCTGGGTGAGTACACATTACTACATAAAGTAACGCTGAATAATGTAAGTACGATCGCTTCTCAAACGATCACTCTATCGCGAAAAACACAACTGTGTAGTATATTAGTGTACTTACCTGAATATCTTGTATGAAATACCACTGGCTGCCAGTAGCTGGGCCTAATACTTCATCGCAACAGAATGTTTGAAGTATGTAAGTAAAACAACAGTCTATTCATTAAACTTTAATTGTATCCAATAACGTTACAAGTTTTCTCATGTGTGTAACAACAGTCAGTTATCGTAAAATTTTGGTTGTTCTGGAAACAATGTGTCAGCCGAACGGACGAACTCTTGCAGTTTTCGCCACTGAGACGAATCCGCGTTGCTCTGGAACTTAACACGAACGAGCGCCTTCTTCCATAGCTCTTGAGAGTCGGTGAGGCGCGCGTCGCTAGCCTTGTAGACCTTGCAGTCTATGTAGTATTCACCGACCGTACTTGCTGTTCGACGCTCGCAACCGTTGGCCACACGGCTTACGAAGTACGATGGCAGACCAGATGAACCCGTGCTGTGCTCTGTGTCATTTTCATGGTTGCGACTGATACCAAATATATCAGTGCTGGTATTTGATAATTTGCTGAAAAATAAAACTGATGTTAATATGTTATCCTATTAAACAATTTATATATTTATCATTTATACTAATTAGGGTAATCTCTGGAACTACTGAATTGAAAATAGTTTCTCTACTAGAAAGCTACATTATATTTCCTGAGTGACAAAAACTGTATTTTGTTTAGAATTACACCTGTGCAAATCCAGAGCAGGGCGTTAGATTAGGATAGAATATTAAGAACACATAAAAAATACACAAAAATAACAAACGAATTATTTGTAAAATCTATAAGACATAAGACTTAATTAATAGAAAGCAGCATTAATAGAGTTAATTCAAAATAAAAAATCGTTTACCTTGTGCGAATTGCATGAGTCGATGGTGAATCCGACTTGCGTTTCCCACTGACTTTTGTTGGTTTGCGAGTTGGTTTAGTTTTCTGATCAAGTGTTAGAGCTGGTTGACTATATTCACACTCAGAATCAGACCTGAAACAAAGATATGAAATGTTTTGTTTAAATCATGGCATGCTATAAATATACAAACAGATCACGGGTCTCAGTAAACACTTAAAATATTTTTACCCGACTGCGCTAGAAGGAGGGTTATATTATACTTACATTTTGCCAATCTGCAGTTAGAATTTCACTGAATTGATTTGATGAATATTAATACTGGTATTGACAACAACTCGAGATTTACACTATCTAATTATAACTGATGGTACAGAACTTCTTATAGACGACTTCCACACTTGCAAACTGCAATTAGATTGTTTAATGTACTCCAAAAACACGTAGCTTATAAAATCGATAACGCATTATAATTAATTGTTTCAAAAATTACCTCATTCAATCAAATGTGATACTATAAATCGTCTTTTTTCCTCGGACGTATAATACCAGTTCAAAAATAAAGACTAAGCAGTTATTACTCGTATACCTAGTAGCGGATGACGATTTGGCGATGCAGCGAAATAACGTAGGGTTGACGAAACGAAACAGTACTTTAGTAACAAATCGGACGGTGAGCTATGGGCAGCTCGCTGTCCGACCGTTCAGAATCCGTCTGAATCGAGCCCAAGTCGTCAACGGCGCGCCCCTTTCGTCAATGCATGATTTTTTGTAGAGCATTAAAAAAAGAAAAAAAAAAAAAAAAAAAAAAAAAAAAAACTTTTGTAACAAATAAAAAAGTAATCAAGTGACTTAAATATGACCTTTAGTTTATTGTAAAAATGCATAGCAACTAAGTTTATTAGTAAAAAAGAGTTTTTTCATATTTTTCATTCTCTGAAAGTAGGTCTAAAGTTGCCTATGGAGCAGGATGAAAGCTATACTTTTTATCCCTAGGAGTTCTATTTCAACTGAAAACTGTCAAATTATTAAAAAAAACCAAAGGAGCATAGATCGGGCGACTTAGCAATGAGATTCTTAGATATCCTTTGGTTGAACGGAACAATAACAACGTAATTATCTGAATAGGTAACATAATGTTGAATGCGTGTCAACCCTACCTAAAATAGATGATTGATGCAAACGACACAAAACGACTTAGTTGACCCAAAAAAACAAATACTTGCGCAATAAGTATTATAATACAAAATATGATACTTATACATCTTTTAAATTTATTACCTAAAATCAACGACGGAAGCCTGCTCAAAAGACGTTACTTATGGTTAAATATTTTTGTATTAAATTAATTATTTACCTAAGAATTTGGGCAATTGACATCTGGATCATTCTTAGGTATAAACATTTTGCAGGTAATTTTATACACTTTTTTTTGTATTTTTTTTATTCTACTATCTGAGGGACGAATTATTATTATTATTATTGTGCATTTCTCTTTCCAGAAACAATTATTTCAACAAGCTTCTCGAATATTTTATAAAGAAGAGATTATTAAACTAGAGGACTAGCAGCAAACTTTCTAATCTGGATGACTAGACTATCCATTTTATTGAAGGTAATTTTGTATACTATATTTACTATAATTATTTGAACTGGGCGCCTAATTAATAATATGCTTTTCTCTTTTCAGGACTATTTTGTCAAGCGACTCGAATCTCGCTAAATAAATAACTACAGCAAATTATTGACCTCTGGATCATGCCTAGGTATAAATATTTATATTTTGCAGATAATTTTATGCACTTTTTTGTATTTTTTTTTTTTAATTCTTAAATCTGAGGGGCAAATTATAATTATTGTGCATTTCTCTTTCCAGAAACAATTAATTTGACAAGCTTCTCGAATATTTTATAAAGAAGAGATTATTAAACTAGAGGACTAACAGCAAACTTTCTAATCTGGATGACTTGACTATCCATTTTATTGAAGGTAATTTTGTATACTATATTTACTATAATTAATAATAATAATAACATTCCAAAACTTTCACACAACGCTTTCTAGTCCTAAACTAGCAGAGCTTGTGTTATGGGTACTAGACAACTAATAAACATACTTATATATTTCTAAATACATACATATTATAGATAAATTACACCTAGACACAGAACAAATGATCGTGCTCATCACACAAACATTTGTCCTGGGTGGGAATCGAACCCACGACCTCCGTCACTAATCACTAGACCAACAGGCCAGCCAATTGAACAATTATTTGAACTGTGCGCCTAATTAATATTATGCTTTTCTCTTTTCAGAACTTATTTTTATTTGGATGTCAATAATTAGGTAATCCTCCTAATACTTTCTTCAGTTACTGTATACTTTTACTTTTTCTCTTTATTTCTGTAGTTTTTTTTTTTTTCTACTTTTTTGTTTGATTACTTTCACAAGATCACTAATTTTAGTTCTTAGTATTATTCTTGTTATACATATTATACTTAGAAACTCTAATCTTTTAGTCAAACGTTAAGTACGTTATAGTAACGATAAGTTATATTAAATTAATCAATAATGCCCCATTGTTCAGTTTGTAATATATTGGTAGATAATAGTCGATGGTCTGGTCATTTACGTAGTAATAATCATAAAACCAATAGTGCGACCACTGTTTTTGACAATGTCGCAATTATTAATTCTGCATTTAAAAAACGAATCGTTAGTTACAAGATCACCGCAACTGGCGAACAAATAAATAATTTTCCTGAAATGTTTCTCATTAATATTAGTAGACAAGTTAAAACTTTAATAAATCAATCATTATTGAAACATACAGCTCTGAAAATAAATTTTGAACTTTTTTCTTTTTTTCTAATGTTTAAAAATGATCAAAAAGAAATAAAATCATTCGCCACAAAAAACATTATTGTTAATTTTAATTACGACTTTGATTCGATTTATAAAGCAGTGATTGATTTATTGTTAAAGAAAATTGAAGAGTTTCAGGAGAGAGATAGCGGTTGGACATTTTTAAGCAATTCCCATGTAGAAATAAATATTAATAAATATCAACCTCTCGGCGGATCTAAATTTATAACTTTACCGAAATGTATAAAAAATAAAAAAGCTTGCTTGAATATTCGTAACAATGATGAGTATTGCTTTTTATGGTGCGTAGTAGCGGCTCTGTACCCTACTAGCCAACATCCCGACAGAGTTTCATCTTATCCTTACTTTCAGGATGTTTTGAACGTTGATGGTTTGACATTTCCGATAACATTTTCAGACATAGCTGTCTTTGAGAAAAATAATCCGTTTTTGAATATTTACGTGTATGGTTTAAAAAATAATAAAACTATCGTTGGACCTTTGTATTCTACATCGAATCATAAATCTAAGAGCATCCATCTATTGTTCTTGGAAAATAATACTAATACTCATTATTGTCTTATCATTGATTTACCTCGTCTAGTCAGAAATCAGATAACCAAACACCATGGTAAACTGTACTTCTGCGAAACGTGCTTATTGTTTTTTCCAACGCGCACCCAAATTGATTCACACCTATGTGGAGGGATTGCCACGGTATTACCAGAAAAAGGAACATTTTTAAAGTTCAAAAATTACGATAGAAAACAAAATGTTCCTTACGTCATATATGCTGATTTCGAAACGATACTTGAACCGATTTCCGGCGAAGATTTCAACACCGCTAACACGTCATATTCTCACCGACACGTGCCGTCTGCGTTCGCCTATAATATAGTGTCATCATTTAACGATACGGTTGGTGACTATAGAAGTTATCGCGGAAAAGATTGCGTTTCAAAATTTATACATTTACTGACTGAAGATGCTAAAGCAATACACAGAATTCTCACTCAAAACGAGCCTATGATATTCACAGATATAGATGCTCTTGATTTCAAACGCGCTGTTAAGTGCTACGTTTGTGAAAATTTACTGTTGAAAGATAGAGTTAGGGATCACTGTCATATGACAGGCCGGTACCGGGGTGCAGCACATCGACACTGCAACCTACAACTCAAAGTACCAAAATTCATCCCAATATTTTTTCATAACTTATCCGGATACGATTGTCATTTATTTATTAAAAAGTTAGGCGAAATACCTGGACAAATTAAAATAATACCCAAGACTAAAGAAAAATATATATCATTTACAAAGTTTATTCCTATTGCTGATAACGAGTTTATACAAATAAGGTTTTTAGATTCCTTCAACTTTCTAGGAACTAGTTTAGACAAACTTGCTAAAACATTGCAAACAGATGATTTTGTTAATCTTAAATCAAATTTTTCTGATGAAACACAATTTAGTTTGCTGATTCGTAAAGGTGTGTACCCGTATGACTATATTAAAGATTGGAAATGTTACGAACAAAAGTCGTTACCTTCTAAATATTATTTCCATAATTCTTTGACTAACGAAGGTATTAGCGATGAAGATTATAGTCATGCACAAAATGTTTGGGCTGAATTCAGTATTACTGATCTGGGCGAATATACAGATCTATACTTAAAAACAGACGTGCTTTTGTTGACAGACATATTTCAAAATTTTCGGAAAACATGTAAACATTATTACAAACTCGATCCCGCCTTTTACATAACTGCACCTAGTTTATCGTTCGATGCAATGTTGCTAAAAACAGGTGTTCAGTTAGAACTGATTTCGGATTTAGCTATCATCAGAATGATTCAAAGCGGTATACGAGGCGGCTTGTGCATGTGTTCCCATCGGTATGCAAAAGCAAATCACAAATACATGCCAGAATATGATGCATCACAGCCTCAGAGTTTCATAGTATATCTAGATTGTAATAATTTGTACGGTTTTAGCATGTGTCAGTATTTACCTTATTCTAATTTTAGATTCCTTGATGAAAGTGAATTAACTAATTTTTGTGTAGAAAATGTCGAGGATAACTCTGAGTGGGGATTTATATTAGAAGTCGATCTTTTTTATCCTGAACATTTACACAAATGCCATAATGATTTACCATTTTGTCCCGAAAAATGTATACCTCCAGGAGGTAAAACAAAGAAACTAGTTGCAAATTTACATAATAAGTACAACTACGTAATACATTATATTCATTTAAAAAAGTGTTTAGAACATGGCTTAACATTACGTAAAGTTCATAAAGCTATTACTTTTAGACAAAGTCCTTATTTAAAACAGTACATAGAATTAAACACTCGGTTAAGACAAAAGGCAAAAAGTTCTTTCGAACAAGACTTTTTTAAATTGTTAAACAACAGTGTTTTTGGCAAGACATTGGAAAATACTGAAAATAGAGTAACCGTACACTTAGTTAATCAATGGTGTGATCAATCTAATCGAACTAAGAAATTTATATCCTCCGAGAGACTTGTAGCCAACCCCTATTTCCATAGCGCTTCAATTCTAACTGAAAATTTAGTTGCTATACAAATGAAACCTGACCAAATTATTTTAGATAAGCCTATTTATATTGGATTCACTGTATTAGAACTTTCTAAGACACATATGTATGACTTTCATTATAACATTGTAAAACCTTTTTATGAAGATCGAGTGCAGCTGTGTTATACAGATACCGATTCGTTTGTCTATAAAATATTCACGTTTGATTTTTATAGTGACTTAAAGTATAATTTTTTACAATATTTCGACACCAGTAACTATGATGACAAAAATAATTTTAAAATACCAATTATTAACAAAAAAGTTCCAGGTTTGTTCAAAGACGAAATGGGAGGAAAATATATATCAGATTTTGTTGGTTTGAGATCGAAACTTTACTCAATAAAAACAGTCGATAAAGTCATTAAAAAAGCAAAAGGAGTAAAATCAAGTGTAATAAAAGACTTAAATATAACAGATTACGAAAATATTTTATTAAATGGGGGAATTATTCGTGGAAAAAATATTATGTTTCAATCTATAAAGCACGAAATATTTACTAAGAGTGTCAACAAAATTGCCTTATCTCGAAATGACGATAAACGCTTAATATCTGTAGATCGAATATCAACGCGAGCCTGGGGTCACTCGCTTATTTTAAAACGCTAAAATTAATTTGAATGTAATTAGTAATAGAGTTAGAATATGATTTATGTAACCTATGTAACATAGTTCTTGATCTTTAATGTATGATAAATATAATTCATAGTTTTAAAAAGCTAAGTTTATGTAAAGATATTAATTTAATAAAATGTGAATGATTATGACTACTTGTTTAATTTATATTTTAAGACATCATCCTCCTTTTTTGTAGTTGGTTAAATAAAATGAAACCCGACCAAGATTTAAGGGTGCCACACACGACTAAGGTACTATAATTATTATTTTATTTGATTTTTTTAATAAACTAGTGCGCCTCATCTTCAACGATTGCATTACTGCTTAACATGAGGTGGAATCGCAGTCAAGCACTGGTTTATAAAAAAATGTCTTAAGATACAATATCACTCGTCATACAATTCAATGCACCATTACACACGACGAAGATATTTATTTAATATTTTCGTTAATAGGTGAATTGTATGGCGAGCAACATTGTATCTTAAGATAAAATATTATAGTATCGTAGCCATGTGTAGCGCTCCTAATTTGCAACATGATATGCATGTTGAAACATGAATCGTTCATTTTACGTAAAATGTATTTTGTACGCTATACAATAAGACTGATTATACAAATTTCAAATAATGAATAGTTGCATCAATTGCATAACGCTGATCATGCAAAATAACTATTACAAAGACATAGCAGTGCATTACCCTCATAAAAGCTTAGTTAGCATTTTAATCTAAATTGGAACATGTTTCGCCATCGCAATATATATAATTTTTAGGGTTCCGTACCCAAAGGATAAAAACGGGAGCCTATTGCTGAGACTCCGCGGTCCGTCTGTCTGTCTGTCTGTCTGTCTGTCTGTCTGTCTGTCTGTCTGTCTGTCTGTCTGTCACCAGGCTGTATCTCATGAACCGTGATAGCTAGACAGTTGAAATTTTCACAGAAGATGTATTTCTGTTGCCGCTATAACAACAAATACTAAAAACAGAATAAAATAAATATTTGAGTGTGGCTCTCATACAACAAACGTGATTTTTTTGCCGTTTTTTATGATAATGGTACGGAACCCTTCGTGCGCGAGTCAGACTCGCACTTGGCCGGTTTTTTCAATTTACGAAATAAAATTCGTCTTGAGTACTTGTATCACGCACACAGTGTCTTGCGATCATGTCATCGGTAAGTTTCTCAATTTTTTTTTATATTATTTATAAACTAGCGATTTATGTAGTGTGAATAGTGTAATCTGCTGACAATTCGTGTATGCATCACTATTTTTAACCGACTTTACAAAAAGGAGGAGGTTCTCAATTCGGATGTTTGTGTTAAATAACGAAGAGAAAAAAAAAAAACTTTAATAGAAACACCGACTGCCGAAATTAAAGTTATTTTGCACTTTTTGGTGAAGTCGGTTGTATTTTTTTTGTAAAAAAAAGTTTTCAAAGTTTTCTTTTTAGTTTAAATTTCATAGGTGTCTATTTTTGTTCCAGATTACGGAATCAGAGGTTATGTTTAGCCAGTACGCTCAAAATCCTTATGAAGGATTCTCCGAAATGCTTCATGACGAACCCGGGCCCAGCAAACAAGTGACGAAAGAAAAAAAATCAAAACAACGAAGCAGGGAAAAGTCGAAGAAGCACAATCCAACTAAATCCTTTGTGATGAGCCGATTACAGCGACGAGGCATCAAATTAATTAAAATATCGGTCCTAGATCTATGCAATAACAATCCGCAAACCAGTGAAAGTGACAGTGACAGTGAAAACGTTATTATAAGTGCTCAATATATCGTTAAAGACGCTATCGACAATGTTATGGACGAAACTGAATCTTTAGTTAAAAAAATATCTAAATCTTTGATAGATAGTGATTTTTAGTACTTGTTTGTCTAAGAAGTTGAGTACTTATTTGTGTTGTTTTGTTTAATTTTAAAGAAGATTGTTTTATTTGTAGAAGTTTAGGTGTTTGAAATAAAAGCAGTTTTACAATACATATAGTTTTTTATTTATGAAACCAATAAACTTTAACCAGGTACACATTTATAACTCTAAATACTTTCTAATACATAACACATTTTTAAGAGCACAATGTTTTAAATGTTTTACACAATTTAAATTAGTTCTTCCTTCACAGTATTTTTTATGTAAAATTAAGAAATTAGGACATCCTTCAGTACCAAGGTCTGATACTTTACAATTCTCACAAAGTTCCTTTATCCACTTTACTTTCTCCAAACCATTAACAACGATTTCCTTATTTTCTAGATAGGGAACAATTATACGACGAAATTCTTTATAGTCGATATACCCTTCATTCCAATAAATACCTCTGTTTCTTTCCAGCCACTTAACTTGCCTCTTTTCTTCACTTGTTAAGTATTTAAACAAGTATGGTGGTTTTATCAAAAATGTTTGCGTATAATCACGGGTAGCAAAAGCCAACTCTTTTATTATAAAATTATTGTACAGGTCTTTAAACCCTTGAACATCTAATATAACAATATTAGGATTCATGATATTTTCCTGACTGTATTACTTAAAGGTTTATATTCAATAATACAATCGTTCAATATAAGACAATACGCAGAAGTTTGATCTGGTATTTCCGTATCACTCTCAATTTCCAGTCTTACGTCTACAACGGGCCCAGTCTTTAAATTGTCAGCTTGCCTAGAGCAATCGATAACAAATAGTGGCGCTAAATCTTTAAATTGTTTTTCGCTTAGTAAGGGCTGCGGTCGACGCCCGTAATAAGACTGCTGAAATCTAACGTATTGCTCATATAATAAAGCGATTCTGTTATTCGCGAAACTCACATTTAGGTTTTCATACGGGAAATAAGTAGAGTTGAGGTACACTTTTACATCACGAACATGACAATGATCGAACTGAGACATATCAGAACTGGCATTGTTTTTTCTATTTGTCTGTAGTCCCATAATAATGTATCTTGGTTTCTCTATTTGCGAGGATGTTTTGATTGACCAGGTATGTTTTGTAGTTTTAGGTAAAGCCGGATATTCGTACAGATCCCAATTTCTGAATACCATCTGCAGTGGTCGATCTTTTTCTAATAGTTTCAATAAACTTATTTTCTCTTTGTCAGACACTTTAACGTGCGGTACGCGCCAAATGATTTTATTTATCTGAACGTCTTCCGCAATTTCACCGGTGTTTAGTTTTACAGCATTCAGGTTAGTGTTACTTCGTAGCAATATCAATTCATGCTTACAATTTATCACGACTTTCTTGAAATCCTCTGCGAAACCAATGATATTACAGAGGGGTATAGAAGCAGAAAAATTACCTCCGTGAATGTTTTTTGTGCCATCGATATTCCAGCCCCATGAATTCGATGTCTTTGATTCGTTCTCATTCATTGATATTAAAGATTTCATGGTGGTAGTAACGCCAGCATTTTTTATTTTATCAATCTCTACTCCATTCAACTCATACCTTATATCTTGGAACAAGTAAAGGAGAGCATTATTCGTAAAATGAACGCTAGAAGCCTTGTCTTTTGAGTCCTTTTTGCTAACAATTACAGTTCCTTCCAAATAAAGAGTGCTAGCTGATGGTAGTACATATAGGTCCTGTTGGTTGATGGGTATGCGAATTTCATCATTTCTATTAAAACTTGTAACGTAGGGCTTGTAGGAATGAAATTCGATTCCTTCAACTGTATTGTCGTAAGTCGGAGCGGATAAAACGTCTAAAATATTCATTTTAACAAACCGATAGCTTTCAGGAATGCCTTATTATTATTGGTTAATTTTATTTTTTTATTAGAGCGCGCTCTTATTTTCTTGGTTGCTAAATTAGCACTGATATTTTTGACCTGGGGCTGCTCATATTTATTATAGTCAATCATTTTTTCGTCTGAGATGTAAATATAGTTGTACTTCTTCACCACGTAAATTTATTAGACGATTGTTAATATCTAACAGTCTGATATGTATACAGCTTATGTTGTTTTGATTGATTGGAAAGTATATTGCGTTCTTCGGGATTTCTATGATCCTATATCCAGGCGGCACATTGAGTGCAAATTCGTGGATAATGTGACTCGGATCTCCGTTTATGTAGGATCCGCTTATAATATCACATTCAATCCTGATCACGGTCGTAGGTAAAATGTTGACGGGAAACTGTGATACATGCCATTTATTACCTTTTAATATCTGCTTATCAAACCCTAGCAGACGTCTAAAGGTGTTTTCTTTTTCAAAATTGATGTCTTTCGTACAGTGTATAGTAGTTTTTAAAGTATTGTTATTGCAACCTAGTTTTATTGATGCTCCTTTTATCTCCGATTTTAAATAATCACTGATATCTTGCAATTCATAGGTTCCATCCGGTATTTCAATGATTTCGGAACCATAGTAAAACTTGTTATTCGTTTCATCAATGTTTGGAATAGAATTAAATGTTGAGAAATGCAATAATGCACACTCATACTGTCCATTTAGTTGTAACGTATTAGGATAGTACGTGGATAAGGTAGACGAGTTTCCGGTTATCGATAAAGTGAGTGACATTTTGCAAATGATTGAAATGAAAGACACACATTAATTTTATACATCTTTATTCCAAAATTGCCACAGATATTCTAAACATAGGTGACCACAATTTACTGTGTTAAACTTTTGATATCTTGTGTAGTTGTAATAAACAGTACAATTCTTAAAATATCGCATTAATTCCATTGGAGGTTTCAAGTCTCCATAACTATCAAAGTATTCACAATAGTCGGCTACTTTAACATAAGCTACCCAATGCGTTCCTTCATTTTTAGATTCGTCCAAGTTAACAATACCACATTCAATCTGTTTTGGCTTTCTTGGCAATAGATCCTTCATGTACACTCCTCGAAAGTGTGGGATGTCTCGTGCATGTTCTTGGATGTCGATATTAGTCAGTGGGCGATTAGGTAGCTTCTTCATCAGTTTTTTGGATGTTCAATAAATAACCCTTTACCATTTTTATGCGGTTTAATGTATAAACCCTTACCCAACGCTAAAGCCTCCATAGTCTTATTATGACGTTCTGTTTCTCGCAAATTTTGTTGAGCTGATTTGTAATCATTAACGGTTTTTGCAATACCCGCTGCACCACCAGCCAAAGTGCCTAAAGCTGATAAGCCAGCAAAAATTGGAATTAAAGGCAAAATACCTCCAGTCTTTGGTATTGGTATGATTCGAGGTACCCGAATTTTCTGAATTTTTGGAAATATCTTTTTTGCTGCTAAGTAAGCAGCATTAATTAAAGCTTTACTATCTTTATGTTTAATTTTCTTAATTTTTGATTTTATCTTTGATACAAAATTTTGAAACGTTTTAATTCCGGCACCAGACTTTAATTTGGCTTTCATAACTTTGCTCACTAGCCATGAGCTAAATTTTTCACCTTTAGCAGCATCTTTTGATTTAAGTCTTTGTTTTGCCATATTCATTAATTGTAAATCAGCTTTGTGACGATGTGATAAGTCTGTGTGGTTAGCGTATGCAATGTCGTGGTGCATACAAGCTTCATCCAACTTATTAATACCTCGGTCACCACGTAATAAACGTTTCTGGAGTTTTGTTCCTGGTCCGCAATAATTATATCCAGGCAAATGAAGCTCGAATGGTAGATTTTCTATTATACTATTAACTAGTCCACCACCTTGCATTGTACAAAGCGCAATGGAAAAATATTTTAAAAAAAAATGACTATATACTTATTAACTCAATCCACTAATGCAGCTTTGTCAATCCAACTATTTTCGTTATTACTAAGACCCAACCATTTCACGTAAATTTTAGTTCCTTTCTTTTTTAAAACTTTCTCTATCAAATAAACACCAGGATAGTTTGATTTTTGAAGTTCTTGTTCATAAAAGGTTCCTAATATAGTTTGTTTTCGTTGATCTTGTACATGGTATGTCACTGGTATTGTATTATTAATCTTCTTTACAGTAAAAATTTCTGTTGACCAATTTGGAGTATAACCTTTCTCAAAATTGTGTTTGTATTTACTGATACGAACATTATCGCCAATTTGAAACTTAGGTTTATATGGAATAGATACAGGTTTATGTACTTTTAAAATACTTTCTTTTATTACTTGCTCATTAGATTTGTTTACATCGATTGGTTTTAATTTAATAGTTCGATGTTTTGTGTTGTTATACGATTCCAGTGTAACTTCTAATGGTTTACCTAGCCACTTATAGTTTCCATTAAGGCTAAAATATTTGTACAATTTATTTTTTATGGTTTTTATTAGTCGTTCAACAATTGATGCTTTTTTGGTAGAAAACGATGAGTAATGGTTAATTTTGTATGTTTTCATAAGCGCTTGAAATGTGTTATTATAAAACTCTGTTCCCATATCCGTTTGTAAATTATCAGGTTTTCGATTACTGTCAAGTAATATTCGTTCAAATGCATGAGTGACATCAAGTTTATTTTTTGATTTTAACGGCTGCGTCCAAGCATATTTTGAGAAGCAATCGATCACTATTAAAATGTAATTGTAGCCTTTGTTATATTTCCTTAGATTTTGCATATCCATCAGATCAGCTTGCCACAAGTCATCGATTCCCTTTAGAATGACATGACGTCTAAGGAAATTTCTTCGTGCTGCACTGTGTATTTCATTAACAATTTGCTGTTTTGCCATTACTGATTTTTTGAATTAATTTATCAACCTCTTCTTTAGTATAAAACTTATCTTGCAAATGACTTACAATTGCAGGCATCTCGGCTTTTAAAGAAACCTGAAATGTTTCCCGTGCGTCTATAATACTTTGTGAACGCAATGTCCCTATAAGTGTATTAAATTCTTTTATCATATTAGCAGTCATTCGATCTACATAATCCTTGTTCACTGCATCGTCAGCTTCTACTGGATTTTTGATTCCTCTCAGTCTTGATGTTTTTAAATCAAAATCTCCGTTTTTTGATTTTAATAATGTATTTTCATTAATCTCAAATAACTCTGATAATCGCATTCTTTTATGAATATGATGTCCGAATTTATCTACGTTCATGTTTAAGGTGTATTGTGTTGTGAGGTTTATAATAAAATGAACACACCTTTTAGAAAACGTAGATGTATTATTTATTTATAATTTTACTTTCACGTAATTCTTCAATGATAGATATAATTTCATTATCTAATCCTGTGTTACCAGCATCTCGAGATGCGATTAATAATTTTAACCTATCCACCAGTTCATTTGGATCATTCCAATATACAAAATCAACCTTTTTCTTCCACATTTTGGTTAAGGGTAGTCCTTTTCCCTTCGATTGAGGAGTCTGAACAGTGTTTTGTATTTTGAAAATAGGCTTGATAACTTGCATATACTTTTGACCTTTATTGCTTTTTATTGGTTTATCCGGCTCATAGTCTCGTCGATGTGCGTTTGTATCAAGTAGCATTGACTTATAATGCTGCATATCACTTTCTGTAACCATGTTTAAATCTACGTTCTTTTTCAGTAACAACTGTTTCAAACCAGACGTATTTCTATAATTGTGTCCAGCTACTGTGATAAATTCATCGCCGATCGTTATACGAGCAGAACCTAACATCAATCTCCCATTTTCTACTCTGACACCGAATGGAACATCTGAAAGAGCTTCTGAGGATACTGACCAGGATGACGTGTCACGAGCGGGGTTGTTTTCAACTAATGATTTATATGAAGAGTCACTTTCGATATCAGATTCATATTCATTTGAATTTTCTTTTCTAACATTGACTTCTTCGTTCTGCAAAGCTTTATCAATAAACGGAAGTTCTTCTTTTTTTGTAGGACACAGGTAAGAAGTCTGCTTACTGGCATTAGCAATCTGGTTGAGTGGTTCTGTTACAGGCTTGAAAACTGATTCCAGTGTTTGCTGATTGTTATTCTCGACATCTCTCATTTTTCTTACTTTTTTCTTAACAGCTTCAGCTGCAACTACTATTTGTCTTTTTAAAGATTTTTCCATTGCGAAAAAAAAATGAGCTGATAGTGATTGATGAAACGATGTCTGAAGAATAATAATAATATCACGAAGGTAACGGACTTAAATAACCCTATTCTTAATCAAAGACTACAAAGGTGTCAAATTTGTTTCTGTAACATCCTTTATTTTTTAAACAATCTTTATTAATTACTACATAACTGAAGGGCTCGTTCCATATTTTTGAACACATTTCACGAAATTCATTCCATGTCATATCAGTGTTGACATGTTCTTCATAAATATGACGCAAATTAATGTCATCTTGTTTGAAAAGTATGATTAAGTTCGCGTTGTCTCTTACTAACTGCTTAGGGATTTTACTATAAGTTTGATTTAGATAAAAACAATCGATGAACTTGTGTCTTCCCATTGCAAAATAATCACGCATGCTATCTTGATTTTCGCAAGCCACATCATCAAATATTATCACAGAGTTAGGTTTTGCGTCTTGAACTCTTATCACTTCCTCATTTCCATTATATTTCTGGAGTAAAGTACCTGGCACTCGTTGTAAAACTTTTTCTAAAAACATGTATTTGGGTTGATACAGAGTTTTCGAATAAACATAAACATTTTTAAATCTTAATCCATTTTCGTGTATGAGAAGACCAATCAATAAATTGGTTTTTCCACAGTTAGACGGTCCGCATATGATACATCGAACTGAGTCAGGTAACAATTCTCCGTGACGAAAACTAGTCTTACTAACATCCTCGCAGATTGTTGTAACATGCAGTGATTGTGGCTGCTTTACAAACTTCATGATTATACTTGGAAACAATCTGATTGGTAATGAGTAAAATGTATCTGATACATTAATATTTATAAATTGAAATAGTAGTGCAACCTTTTTCGCGATAGAGTGATCGTTTGAGAAGCGATCGTACTTACATTATTCAGCGTTACTTTATGTAGTAATGCGTACTCGCCTAGCTACTGGTAGCCAGTGGTATTTCTTACAAGATCTTCAGGTGAGTACACTAATATACTACACAGTCGAGTCGATCGTTTATTATTGGGTATTCTATGCCACTGTCGCGTAGCGAGGCGCACTGGCCGAGCTACTTGCCGACAGTGGCATAGAATGCCCAATAATACACTACTCATAGACACTTAAAACGATTAGTTAGGATAATAAATCAGCAAATTCACGCCTACGCGGCGACACGGCCATTGTGATCGGAGGCTCGTGCTCTGGGCCTTCCGGTGTCCTCAGTCTCTGTGTTTCTTGGTTGTTATCTGTAATAGCGGAGAAATATTTGTCGGCAGATTATTGTTGTTTATCATCCTACAGTATTAATTAAGTTTAGAATCTGATAACAACTGATTTTATTTATCATTGACAGCTTGTAATAAATCTAAGCTGAGTATGCCTTATTTTGGAAATATTGAATGTATTTTTACACCCACAGCTATATGCTTTAGGTATTCTACTTGCTATATGGTAAAGACCAATGTTGTTAGGAAACAACTAACTGCTACATGTCATGTCAATGAAGGCATACAATTTCTATTTCAGATTTTTGACATGGAATAATCAGTTGCTAGCTTATTAAATTTAGTCCAATTTGAATCTTGTTTGCAGAATGTTATTGTTTGTATTATCTTACAATATTCATTGATTTGTAATAGGTAATAGTCAGTTTAAGTTATCAATTTATCACTGAATACTTATGAAATTAGGTAACTATTAAGTTTATCTCAAATGAAAATATTTGATGCATTAATGAGCACATACCTACTTATAAGAAGGCTTACATAGCAGCCTTGTATTTGGTAAGTATAGTGTAGGTAGTGTAGGAGTATTGTGATCAGCTGTTTTTTGTTTAGTTTCATTCTCACGGGACGGTAATGCTCTGTGATAGACACAAAGTCTTTGATTTGACAGGATTTAAGGATAGGATCAGGAACACCGCTCTGTGATAGACACAAAGTCTTTGATTTGACAGGATTAAAGGTTAAGGAGTTTAGGATCATTGCTCCGTGACAGGCACGAAGTCTTTGATTTGACAGGATATAAGGAACCAGGCTCTGGGTGGTCTTGTACACCGTGGACCCAGCAGGATAACATGAGAGATTGTTCATTAGCGGCCTCCACGCCTAACCAATGGATATTAAATCTTTATTAGTTGCTTCCACAGCAAACCAATAGATTGTGTGTTGTATTATCACTATTAGTTTCCTCCACGGATTACTAACAGACAGCTTATTGTGTTATCATTATTAGTTGCTTCCACAGCATACCAACAGTATAGTTTATTGTGTTATCATTATTAGTTGCTTCCACAGCATACCAACAAGATAGTTGTGTTATCATTATTACTTGATTCCACAGCATACCAATAGGATAGTTTGTTGTGTTATCAATCTTAGTTGCTTCCACAGCATAATAAGATAGTTTATTGTGTTCTCATTATTACCTCGAATCCATCTCCATGGATGCTGATAGTTTGGTGTTGATATAACCTATTATTTTATTAAGTGCCTCCAGAGCTATAGGTTATTGGACATCTCAATAATTAGAGCTTGTTTTATTATTCATTTTTATAATTGACTAAATATGACAATAGAATAGCATAAACTGAAACGAGTTACAAAAACATAATAATAACAGTAGTCCTCCTGACTGTTGAGCCATCTGCATAAGGAGGTACTATGGTGCACAAGGCCAATGGCTCAACATGCTTTTTGAAGCATGGGGGTTCACCAATTTCAAAACTCTGGGCTGCTACAGAGGAATCCCTATTGGAAAAACCCCATAAACAAATTTTGCCCAACCTAGGAATTGAACCCAGGAATAATAATTTAAAAGTACTTTGTTGCATGGTAGTATCATGCACAAGCGTCATGTAGTTATTCGACATGGCTATTGTGTTGAGCCTTCTGATACAACAACACCGTATCAGTTAGCGAGGTGAGTAGAAGATAGTTTGAAAACTTCTCACCTTTTGCTTTAGTTATGTTGGGCTGGAAGTCATTTTTCAGCTGACCTCTATTTGGTGGCTTGTATGTATGTTGGTAGCTTCTAAGGTCCTGACCCGGCGACACGGTCACTTGCAAACCAGGTATTTTTAGTTTTGTTTCCACATCCTTGATAATACTTGACTATGTAGGTAACCATTTTGATTTTTGATATGACACAGGAATCTGGAATGTGAGAAGGTATACAGATAAATAATAATAAAAGAAAAGATGATCCTATTAATATTTAAATAAGTAGGAGTTAGTACTGATAACAATTAAATTATGTTATTGTTTTGAAATAGTAAGTGAGTAATTCAAAGTTAACTAGAATCTGATGACACTGAAATGAATAACTATGAAGATTGCTGCATTACTTATGACGGTGTTTGCACTAGCTAAAGATTAATGTTAAAACATGTTGAAAACTACTTTTAATGATGCATGTTTGCATACCACACACGCAACAACCTATTTACACACCTATTACAAACCTATTTCATTACAAAACATTTATGTGTGAACAAGTTTGAATACAAGCTAGGTAAAAAGTTGCAAAAAGAAAAGAAAGTTATTGAATGCTAAAAGTGACAAATTATCAAAAAACAAACCTGTCTTTTGATTGTTTTTATTCTGTGCAAGTGCATCCAATAACAAGCTTTGAAATCTGTCAGAAATTACTAATCTATTTACACCCATGTACCATAACAAGTAAAATTCAACTAAACCCATTGTGAGATTTAATTCATTAGGAAGGTTCTCAAATATTGAATGATTAAATAAACTTTATTATAACAAACTTAACTTGAACAAGCATAAATCTTAGAGCTTATAAAAGGCCCCATCAGTATCCAACTGACAGTCTGAACCAAGAATGTAGGGTCAGACAATTTTTTAATTAGATTTAACTTATAGCACTATCACTGTCAAGAACCCCATAGCCAAAACAAATCTACCAGATCATGTAGACAGATAAGATGGAACACAGTAATCACATTAGATTCACTCAAATATGTCTTACATACACAGGACCATTAATTTACCAAAAATCACAAGGTCCATACATAATAGGTTACTCACACATACTAAGCGTACCTACTTGTAAATTAAAAGTTACCAGGTGGCTATCAGCTTATGACTATTTATTATTATATTATGATTATGCATGAACTGAAGCTCTGCTGATACTTACCCTGATTATAAAGTTTGTAATGACTCACCCAGGTGTATCACAACCCTTTCACCCATTCATACAAATACATTTATATTAGATGCATACTCACTCTACAAAAACCTCTAGATAATATTTTAAATATTGTTTAGTCTTGTAACCAAACAATTATTCTCACCCCAGCTACTTAAATGCAAATCGTTGTAAGTATTTTCTTGAGCACACTATAATTTTATTTTTATTTGTTGTGCTTTTCATGTTTAAGGAATGTGTTAATACATTTTCTTATCTTACTTTACTTTAAAAAAAGTATGACATGCAACGGGTTCCACATTATTCAATAATAAACCCCGTTTGGTAGTCGGGTAAAAACAATAAATTGCAAAAATGCCAATTAGTGCGTCAACATGAATATGTCATGGCACTTTCTGCCAAATGTTTACTACTTCTGTTGCACATACATTCTGTAACTTACTTAACTTATTTACCTACTAAACTTTTGTTTTAGCTACCTAAATGTAATGAATGCTATAAAAATAAGTTGTTACTTTTTGTCCGGTACAAAACTCAACGTAGGTACTTTGAATTGTTTAACATTCATACACTCACACCTTGTCCCCATGGGGATAGGCAGCAACCACAGATTGCCACTTGCTACGATCCTTACATACTCCTCAAATAAAATAAAATTTCTCAAATAACTGAGCCATTGCAATTCTTAAGACAAAAGAACCATATTTAAACAATAACATGGAGTTCCTAGTCAGCTGTCTTATTTTATGGAGTAATTTAAGCCGTTTCATTCATTTTAATTCCACAAATTGCCACACAAACAACAGCAGGGACCACTCAGTCAGTAAGGGGTATTGTGTTACCCAGTTACTGGGTTTTGGTTGCTCCATGTAAAGCACTGGTACTCAGCTGAATCCAGTTAGAATGGAAGCTGTCCCGGACTTGGTTGGGAAAAGACTAGGCAGATTGATTAAAATTGTCACACAAAAGGTCACTGACCTTGCCTTGTATGATGAAAATAATTAAGAATGTTAAGTTACATAAATAAAAAAAACAGAATACTCCCCTCAACCATGATGGAATCTATCAATGGACAGATCAAGTTGTTCGGTTAGCTGCTTCGGTCATTCTGTGCTGTATAAAGTTTTGGCCACAATGGTGTAGGACAGCATCCATGCCACTAGTCAGTAGCTTCTTCTGTCGTTTCAATAGAGTTCAGATCGTTCACGTAAAAATATTCCAGTTATTTTCGCCTATGTCTGGGCATCGCTTACTCTTGGAAATTATCATAGGAAAATCTTTTGCCATACCCTCGGCGCTGGCGATGTTGTACAAAATTCTTCGGATGGCTTTCATAGCATGGGCAGAAGGCGATAGTGGGAGCTGAGCCCAATTCTGATGTCACGTCGAAGTACCTATGAATCGTAGAATCGCCATCTTTAATTCCAATGTCTAGAGGCAATTCCTTTATTCTTGACTGGAGCGGGTTACTTCAATAACACACAACACTGGATTGAAACTCAAGAGTGTTTATTTGATTTAGTTACAGGCACTTTGAGTTTTCAAATGAACTTGAAGCTAAAACCACATCGCGTGGCTTGCTAGATCGCTAAGCCCTTGTCGATCGCTGGAGGAGATCTAGCAAGAAACTCCAGGACACTCTTTTTAAATGTTTTTATAGATTACACAATCACTTTATGACAATTAATTAGGTTTTCAAACATCTATTCGATTACATTTATTAATCAGTTCTTATTTTTCACACATAGTCCGCGCGACGCGCGTTCTAAGTGGGCGGAACTTCCATATTGTTTTTGTTTAGACACTAATTACTTGGATAGTTGAGTAAAGTTAGCAAACAATACTAAAATGCTGATCAGTTAATTATTTTAACATTAAACAACCTCAATACTCACAAATACAAAGTGGTTTGTAGTTTATTATTGAAATAGTCATCTAATAACAAAACTATTCAAGTTTCCGGTGATCTAACAATCTTACTAATTAGAAAGTTTCTCATTATTACATAGCTGTGTAAAATAGTCTTATGACTTCTTAGTATTTAATCATTTACTCAAATTTGTTTAGTTCTCGTATTAAATTATTAAATCTGGTTATTGGTCATAGAAATTATAACATCCGCCATTGTTTGACAACTTAATAAGAATAACATAATGAAACACATTTACTTCGTCAAATGTGCAATAGTTAAAATGAGAACAAATCCAAAAGTCCTACAATAAGTGTTCCTGTTTAATTTAAACATCTCGTATTAATTAAACATTGAAATTAGCATATGAATTATGAATCAATACTGATTCCACAGTGAGCCAATAGATGGCGCTGAACTCAAAACCCAACTTAAATAGACATAGACACTTAAAACGATTAGTTAGGATAATAAATCAGCAAATTCACGCCTACGCGGCGACATATATTTATTCCGTGCGGGAATCGAACCCGCGACACGCAGCGCAGCAGTCAATCGCTCAACCACTGCGCCAACCGTGAAAAAATAACCGTGAAATATATTTTGTGAAAGCAATTTACTTTAGGTCACTATTGCATTTTAATACCATATTATA